>CM019696.1:43293357-43303357 GCA_009760885.1 Achatina immaculata | reverse complement strand
TCACAGGTTGTGTGTGTGTGTGATAAACACACAAAGCAGCAGGAGAGCAAGTCAAAGCTTATGTTTCAGAGAGAAATTCACAAGAATAAATGAGAATAAATGATACATTGATAGAAGTTTATACTCTCCCACAGGTCACTTCGGAGGAGGACGAACATATATATTTTTTACAGTGCGCAGGAAGATCTCCACGGATCAATCAAAATTTAATATTGTCCGCTAAGATTTTCAAACTCAGTTCACAAACAAGGAAATGAAAAATATAGCCTGAGTTTAGAGAGGGTATGAAAAGCAGATTAAGCTAGCTCTCTCTCTCTCTCTCTCTCTCTCTCTCTCTCTCACTTCCTCTCTCACTCACACACACACATAAATAACATAAAATAAATAAATAAAAAGTAAGTGTCACTGAAAGACGAGCAAAAGAAACATATGTGGCACATATAGCCGCCTGGACGACACAATGTTTAACTATATCGATTATGCATTATTTCATACGAAATTTTGAAATGCTCAACAACTGTGAATGCAACATCACGAATCTTGTGTTTGTTTGTTCTGGTATCGAAATCTAGCAGGTACACAGCAGCACCGACTCTCTACAGCGATCTGTAGATAAACTGACGTACACACGAACCCACACAGAGGCAGATAGCAGTAAAAACTCAGACCTACACACAAAGATAACAGAAAAATAAACAAACAGGAGAAAGCTTAAATATTTTGGACATATTAAACGTCATGAGAATTCAGAGAAGACCGTTTTGGAAGGGTAAATAATGACAGATAGAACAGATAGAAGACATAATAGACAGAAAGATAGACAGCATACACCCAACATACTGCACTTCATGAAAGAACAGAAAGAAGAAATGATAGACAGAAAGAAAGACAGCATACACCCAACATACTGCACTTCATGAAAGAACAGAAAGAAGAAATGATAGACAGAAAGATAGACAGCATACACCCAACATACTGCACTTCATGAAAGAACAGAAAGAAGAAATGATAGACAGAAAGAAAGACAGCATACACCCAACATACTGCACTTCATGAAAGAACAGAAAGAAGAAATGATAGACAGAAAGAAAGACAGCATACACCCAACATACTGCACTTCATGAAAAAAAAGAAGTAATAGACAGAAAGGAAGACTGCCGACATCCTTGCCTTCATGTAGGAGAACAGAAAAAAGTGACAGACTGAACAAATACTCTTCTCTCCAGACATTTAACTCCTGAATACAGAACTTTAACAGACGAAAACTCTACAGGCAAAAGAAGGAGAAAGACAGAGAGGAAGAGGGAGAGAGAAAGAAAGAAAGAGAGGAAGAGAGAGAGAAAGACAGAGAGGAAGAGAGAGAGAAAGACAAAGAGAAAGACAGGGAGGAAGAGAGAGAGAAAGACGAAGAGAGAGAGAGAGAGAAATGACAGAACTTTGACAGTCGAAAACTCTATAGACAGGCGAGAGAAAAACAGAGAGGAAGAGAAGAAAAAGAGAGAGGAAGAGAGAGACAGAGATAAAGAGAGAGATGAAGATATAGACAAAGAAAGACGGAGAGAGAAAGAGAGAGAAAGAGAGCTGGAGAAAGAAAGAGGGTTGTAAACCATTTTTGTGGATTGTCTGTACTGGACAGGATGAAGTAGGAGTACAACATTATTTCTAAACTCGCATCTGTACATGATTTCTTGCCAGTGTGTGTACAATACATCGGTTCATGATTTATTGCCAGTGTGTGTACAATACATCTGTACATGATTTCTTGCCAGTGTGTGTACATACATCTGTACATGATTTCTTGGAAGTGTGTGTTCATACATCTGTACATGATTTCTTTCCTGTGTGTGTACAATACATCGGTTCATGATTTATTGCCAGTGTGTGTACAATACATTTGTACATGATTTCTTGCCAGTGTGTGTACAATACTTCGGTTCATGATTTATCGCCAGTGTGTGTACATTCATCTCTACTTGGTTTTGTAGCAGTGTGCGTACATACTCTGTACACGATTTCGTGTAGTGTGCGTACATAATCTGTACATGACAAGAAATAACCAGTTTTATACAACTGATGTTGTGATAAAATATTTGTTCTACATTTCACTTCAAGTGGACGCGACGTAGTTTGGAAAATATTCACAATCTCATGAATATTTATAACTCTCAGCGACCTAATTATATTTGCCAAGCTCGTCTGCTCTCAAACTTGTTGGTCAAATGGGTTCAATGGACCAACAACTCGACCAAAGTCTCGACCGTTCCTTGGTGTACTCCGCAAACCAACATTTGTCGATTTAAGTTGATCAGGTACGGCTTGATACAACAGTTTTAGAACATGACAAGAATTGTAAAGTCAGCATCTTTGTCTAGATCTTCTACTAACTCAGACCACAGGTCCACAACTTTGTCTAGATCTTCTACTAACTCAGACCACAGGTCCACAACTTTGTCTAGATCTTCTACTAACTCAGACCACAGGTCCACAACTTTGTCTAGATCTTCTACTAACTAGGACCACAGGTCCACATTTTTGTCTACATGTTCTGCTAACTTGGATCACGGATCCACATCCTTGTCTAGATCTTCTAAAACTTGGACCACGTTAAAAGGTACAGGAAGAACAAATGTAGGCAAATCAGCGAAATATATTCTGATGTAGGAAAATGGAAGATAAATGTATCTTGGAAGAAAGCAGACAATATTAATTTTGGCAAGAATTGAATCTGTCTTTATGTTGAGAAAGGAAACATACAAATCCTTCATTTTGTAAGAAAAAAAAACAGATAACTATATCATTATGCAGGAAAATACAGACAATTTTGTCTAGACAAACAGAAGACAGTTGTGTCTTATGGTGAACAAACAAATAATTGTGTCTTTATATAAAAACATACAACTGTAGTTATTAGAAAAGCAGCAAATAATTGTTTCTTGAGCTTTTTGTGTGTGCAGAAGGAAAACTGACAAATGTATGTTTGTGCGAAGGTGGCCGACTGGAAAGGTCAAAGCAGCTCCTGGTGACTGGCTAGTGTGTGTTGTTCAGTCCGTAATGTGTTTATAACAACTGGTTCGTCGTCTGGTCTTTGTCAAGGTATGGCCAGGCAAATGAAGGAGCGTTCTATCGTAATTTGTCTTATTAATTTTAGTATGATATGTTTGTAAATCGTTTCCTGCCATGATCTCCACCTGCGCCTCCCTCAAGCTGATGTTGGTTTTATGTGAATTTAAGCCTTGGTTTGTTATAAGAATTAGCTGGTGGTGTATATAGATAAGCTGAAGTTTCCACAAACTGTAATTTAAGCCTTGGTTTGTTATAAGAAGTTTAGCTGGTGGTGTATATAGATAAGCTGAAGTTTCCACAAACTGTAATTTAAGCCTTGGTTTGTTATAAGAAGTTTAGCTGGTGGTGTATATAGATAAGCTGAAGTTTCCACAAACTGTAATTTAAGCCTTGGTTTATTATAAGAAGTTTAGCTGGTGGTGTATATAGATAAGCTGAAGTTTCCACAAACTGTAATTGTTTCTGTGTTTTACACAGCAGTACTAAATGTGTAACATGAGTCACCAGTTATTTGATTATGCCAGATAAAAGGGATGGCGACTGCAGTAAAACTGGCTTAAATAATAAATGTAGATAGAGGCGTATGGTGTAGTTTTACGACGTGGCAGAGGGTGTGAGAAAAGACGAATAGACAGATGTGCATGTAATCCTCGAAAAAGACTCACGCCGAAATATTGGATGTTGTATGTTTTTCATTTATACATTCTCATACTTTCTGTTCGATTTTTCTCACTTTACTCACTCCCTCTGCTACTTTGTAAAACTACACCATACACCTCTATCTACCTTTGATTAAGCCACATCGCTGTGTTGATGAACGGTATTTCATTGAAATTACCATTGTTGTGTTTTTAGAGTATGTGCGCACTGAAACTTTGTCTTGTTGTCATTATTGTGTTTTAGAGTAGGAGCACATTGAAATTATGTCTTGTTGCCATTATTGTGTTTTAGTGTAGGTGCACATTGAAACTTTGTCTTGTTGCCATTATTGTGTTTTAGTGTAGGTGCATATTCTAACTTTGTCTTGTTGCCATTATTGTGTTTTAGTGTAGGTGCACATTCAGACTTTATCTTGTTGTCATTATTGTGTTTTAATGTAGGTGCACATTCAAACTTTGTCTTGTTGTCATTATTGTGTTTTAGTGTAGGTGCACATTCAAACTTTGTTGCCGTTATTGTGTTTTAGTGTAGGTGCACATTCAAACTTTGTCTTCTTGCCGTTATTGTGTTTTAGTGTAGGTGCACATTGAAAGTTTGTCTTGTTGCCATTATTGTGTTTTAGTGTAGGTGCACATTCAAACTTTATCTTGATGCCATTATTGTGTTTTAGTGTAGGTGCACATTGAAACTTTGTCATGTTGGCATTATTGTGTCAAGCTTGCTCTTTATGTCATTTCTGTCAGCTCATTCCATTTTGAATTACTAATCATGTATGTTGTGAGATGTCATATGTGAATGATTAACGGAATTTTTTCGCATTTATACTTTTTTCTGTGTTCACGATTCATACATAGAAATGTCACATGTTTTCATTATTGATCATGTATCGCATAGATTTGATGAAGTGAGTTTCTCAGTGTAGTTTTCGTGGATAGTGCATTCATGGAAACTGCGTGATTTGATTATGATTTCATGCGTTTTGTAGAGGTAGAACTGTTGGGCTGAGTGATTTGATTGTGCTACGTTTGTAGGTGTAAAAGTGTTTGTGAAGACATTTTTTAACAGTAGTGCGATTTGCAGAATGTCACCTTTTGGGGCCTTTTTTGTTGTTGTTGAAGAGGTATAGTTTAACATAAAAGGGCCAGTTAAAGTGCAGGTATAGTTTCACATAAGAGAAGCCATTTGAAGTGCAGGTATAGTTTTACACGGAAAGAGAAAATAATATGAGAAAATACACGAGAAAATAACTGTCGTCATGGTAACTCTCATGTTAAACTATACCTGTATTTGAAATGGAGTCTCTTATGTTAAATTATGCCTGGACAGCCGGCTGGTCTTTAACATTTTGGTTAAGTGTTTCTCGTTTCGTGTGGTATCAATGTTCGTTGTTCCTAGTTGACGTTGTTTCATGTGATATGTTTCTGCCTTGTGATTAAATAATATATATTTCCTTGATCACCATATAGTTATGGGTTGTTGATTATGTCGTTGTTAAAATTGTGCTGAATATCAAAATATTAATATCTTCCTACGTTTGAAACACAAGGGTGGCAAGCTAGACATAAATGAAAGGATCTGATCCTGGGTTGTTTTAAAATGGGTGCAGGCTTTGGTCCCATAGTAAGGCTATACGTAAAGTTGGGGAATACACATTTTGATTTTATGAATATGTATCACCGAATCATTCATAATAAAATCTGGACTGAGGCAAGGCTGTGCACTATCTGCCTACTATTCATAACATACATTGACAACATCTGCAAGGAAGCTAACAAAAAAAGAGTAAAAACTCCACAACAGAGCTACCGAACAGCTCAACCTCAGCAAGAATGCCGATAAACCCACAACACTTTCCAGAAGATATACCCAACAGGAGGACCATAACCAAACTCCTTTTTTGCTGATGATCAAGCACTTACAGCCACATCAGAGAAAGACTTACAGCAGAACATGGAGCAAGTGCATGTCAAAGCCACAACATGAAGATCAGTGCTGACAAAACAAAAGTCATGACCAAAGCGAGAGAAGAAACCCAAACAAAGATCTTCCTAGACAACCAGCCCTTGAAACAAGTGAAACATTTCAAATACCCAGGTAGCATAATATCATCCTAGACAACCAACCTTTGAAACAAGTGAAACATTTCAAATACCCAGGTAGCATAATATCATCCTAGACAACCAGCCCTTGAAACAAGTGAAACATTTCAAATACACAGGTAGCACAATATCATCCTCAGGGACAGCTGACGGTGAGACTGAGAACAGATGCAATAAAGCAAACCAGGTCATTGGACAAATGATTCCTTTACTGAAAAACAATTACATCACAACTGTAACAAAAAGGGCACCCTACAACACAATTTTCCTCTCAAATCTATGCTATCAATGTCAAGCAGGGACATTAACAGCCAAGAACAAAAGAAAAATCATCACGACAGAAACAAGATGATTAAAGATAATACTAAATGTGACAAGAAGAGACCAAATAAGAAATGATAACATATGGCAAAGGCTGGACTAACACCAGTATTACACTATATCCAGAAACAGCAAGCCAACTGGTTTGGCCATGTTACACGGTTACCACCAGACAGCATATCACAGACAACATTCACACTAAGATTTGTAGGTAACAGAGGAAGAGGCCGCCCACGCAGGAGATGGAGAGAGGAAATTACAGAAGCATTAAATATCCCATTATATGAAGCAAATCATCGAGCCCTATCAAGATGTCTATGTGTCCCCTCAACATTGAAAGGTATACGAGGAAGGAGACAAGACAAGACAGCACAAGAATATGTATAAAGTAAAGCACCACCAAATTATAATTTACGTTTTTTTCATAAATCTTCTTAAGTCTGTCTATAAAGATGTGGACATACTTGTTGTCCTAAATCTTCTTAAGTCAGTGTCTAAAGATGTGGACATACTTGTTGTCCTAAATCTTCTTAAGTCAGTGTCTAAAGATGTGGATATACTTGCTGTCCTAAATCTTAAGTCAGTGTCTAAAGATGTGGACATACTTGTTGTCCTAAATCTTCTTAAGTCAGTGTCTAAAGATGTGGACATACTTGTTGTCCTAAATCTTCTTAAGTGTGTATGCTTCGTGTACATACTTAGCTTTGTATTCTTACACACTAATTATAAGTAAATATTTGAAGCTTTTCTAAGGCTGGTTGTGTGGAAGGAGGATAATTTACTCATTTCCTCTTCAGTTCTTCTAAATCATTCTGCTCCATGGAGGGGTATGGATAAATCACAACTTTAGTACAGTTTTACTTTGGTTATTATACTGTACTGGGAGGACTTCTATAAGTTTCTATGAATAAAAGAAAGCTGTTCTCACTTTATTTATTCTATTCTGTATGTCTTTGCTTGTTCCTCCATCTCGTGTTAGTATGTTGCCAAGGTATGTGAAGCTAGGAGTGTCTGTTTATAGTATGTTGCCAAGGTATGTGAAGGTATGAGTATCTGTTTATAGTATGTTGCCAAGGTATGTGAAGCTAGGAGTATCTGTTTATAGTATGTTGCCAAGGTATGTGAAGCTAGGAGTATCTGTGTATAGTATGTTGCCAAGGTATGTGAAGCTAGGAGTATCTGTTTATAGTATGCTACCAAGGTATGTGAATGTAGGAGTATCTGTTTATAGTATGCTACCAAAGTATGTGAATATAGGAGTATCTGTTTATAGTATGCTACCAAGGATTGTGAAGGTACGAGTAGTTGTTTATAGTATGTTGCCAAGGTATGTGAAGGTATGAGTTTCTATTTATAGTATGCTGGCAAGATATGTGAAGTTATTTGTGTCTGTTAGGTTTTGGTCACTGATTTTAAGTGCTACTTGGTTTTATGTATTTACTGTTATTATTTCTGACTTATTTATACTGATGCTCAGCCCCACTTGTCTGCTGATTGCATCTATAATGCTTGTTTTCTCCTGTATGTTCTGGTGAGTATACGCTAACAGGACATATCATCTGCATAGTCCAGATCTTCAAGCAATGAGAACATTGTCCATCTTTGAGCGACTTCTATTCTTTTGTTATTCGCCCTGTTTGTAATCTTGTAAATAGCATATTCATTTTATTTTCGCAAGAACAACCAAGATGGTTTCTACGTGCAAGCCCTGAGCTCTGATTGAGACCGCATTAAAAAAAACAAAAAAACAAAAAAAACTAAAGAGTAAATAAAAAATAAAACCCACATGTTTCGGGGACAGTATACATTCTCTAGAGACTGTTTTCTGTCACATCAATCTGTCGCTGTGATCTGAAACAGAGAAAGATGTTGACAGATAGATAATGTCTCTGTTCAATTTGTCAAATTAACAAATACAAGCATGGAGGAGTTTGCATTAGTCTGATGAACAAAGATGACGGCATGACAACATGTTATATTGTTTAATGTTATATAGTTATTTTATATAGTCATACGGCCATGTCTATGTTGTTGCTGTATCATTGTGTTGTTGTTGCTGTAATACTGTGGTGTTGTTAGTGTATCACGGTGTTGTTGTTGCTTTATCACTGTGTTGTTAGTGCTGTTGTTGTTGCTGTTGTTGTTGTAGTTGTTGCTGTTGTTGTTGTTGCTGTTGATGTTGTCGTTGCTTTATCATTGTGTTGTTTTTGTTGTTGTTGGTGCTGCTGTTGTTGTTTCACCACTGTGTTGTTGTAGCTGTTGTTGTTACTCTATCACTGTTTTGTTGATGTTGTGTATCATTGTTTTTGCTGTTGTTTTTGTTGTATCAGTTTGTTATTGTTGATGTATCACTGTGTTGTTCTTGCTATTGCTGTTGTAACTGTTGTTGTTGATGTATCACTGTGTTGTTGTTGTTGTTGCTGTATCATTGCGTTGGTGTTGCTCTATCACTGTTTTATTGGTGCTTTTGTTATTGCTGTTGTTGTTTCTGAAATATTGTGTTGTAGGTTTTGCTATATCTCTGTGTTGTTGTTGCTGGTGTTGCTGTCGTATTGTGTTGTTGTTACTGTTGTTGTTGCTAAATCACTGTGCTGTAGTTGCTGTAATAAAGTGTTGGTGTTTTTGTTGTATCATTGTGTTATAGAAGCTGTAATACTGTGTTATTGATGCTGTATCACTGTGTTGTTGTAAATTGCTGCTGTATCACTGTGTTATTGTTGCTGTATCACTGTGTTATTGTTGCTGTATCACTGTGTTGTTGATGCTGTTGTTGTTGTTGCTGTATCACTGTGTTGTTTTTGTTGCTTTTATTGTTGCTGTATCACTGTGTTGTTGATGCTGTTGTTGTTGTTGCTGTATCACTGTGTTTTTGCTGTTGTTGGTGTTGTTGTATCACTGCTGCTGCTCTTGTTGCTGTATCACTGTGTTGCTGATGCTGCATCGCTGTGTTGTTCTTGCTGTTGTTGTTGATGTATCACTGTGTTGTTGTAACACTCTGTTGTTATTGTTGTTCCAACATTGTGTTGGTGTTGTTGTTGTAGTTGTAACACTGTGTTGGTGTTGTTGCTGTAACACTTGTATAGCTACAACATTTCTCGCGTAACGTGGACTTGGTATCGTGGACTTGGTATCGTGGACTTGGTATCGTTTGCTCCAAAGTTCTAGCTTGACTATTTTTCCTGTCGTGACAAAATGAACATTTGTAAAATGTTCACATTTATTACATGCTACATGTTTGTTGTACAATTTCTGTAATTAGAATATTAAACTGGCTACTAAAAATCTTGACGCCAGATTTTGTGAAAATTGGTTGTAACTTCAGACACGTTTCTTCAGAACAGAGTTTAAAAAAGATTTTATTTTATTTGTCCTTTCAGTCTCTCACATTCCACACACCAAGATTGTCAGAACGTAAAAAGAAGAAAAATTAAACAATTTCGATGTAATGTTAGCATCTTGCATATTGCGTTTAGCGGCACGGGAAGGATGTAAGATGTAAGATAATGTGTTTCTCATCCATGAATTTGTACTAAAATATTTCAGCATTTGAGAGTGATAAATGTAACAATAAAAGTATGTTAGCTGTCTTGAAAGCAGACATTTATGACTGTCACTAGAGGGACGCACAATATTCATAGATTATAATCAAATATATAAGTTGTCTGTGTTAGTAGAGGGACGCACAATATTCATAGATTATAATCAAATATATAAGTTGATAAGTTGTCTGTGTTAGTAGAGGGACGCACAATATCCATAGACTATAATCAAATATATAAGTTGATAAGTTGTCTGTGTTAGTAGAGGGACGCACAATATTCATAGATTATAATCAAATATATAAGTTGTCTGTGTTA